>OX235272.1:115873326-115906432 GCA_944472155.2 Trichobilharzia szidati | reverse complement strand
AGAGCATTCTACCGCCGTATAATCAATATTAGAAGAACTGAATACTTTCTAAGATATAACTCAAAATCACAAAAAATAACATTTTTTTCATTAATTCTTTACCTAAAGACAGACACAGAATCACATGATACACGTACATACATGTCACTATATTTAACTCTAGTTTCTAAAAATTAATTACATTCCAGAATCTTTCAGCTCATATTAGGTCTTAATTAATGTAACGCCTAACATTCATTTTTAAGGTATATTTTAATTTGAATATGGAAAAGTGATTATAGAAGCTAAAATAGAATGTCCATCTTCAACGTCTCAGTTAATTTTTGTATTTCCTGCTGATTGCCTTACAACACTGGATAGAAATGCTCCCTCCGCCTCTGTTGACATGTTTGTTCCCACTGTCGACACTTCAATTATGTCTCAAGATAAACACGGTGTTATCTGACTGATAGAGGCAGTTAGCAGTGTAATCCAAGACGTATAATTCGTCCTGTTGAATGTACCTTCATTCCTAATGAGTACTGATATTCCGACGAAGACCAAAATTGGTTTAAACTGGACACGTGTGACCACATGCTTTCCTCCTCTGCTCTTCACATCACCTACTCCACTCAATGTCACCCTCGAACTGACGACCAACTTGCCGTTTCCCATTCAGCCTCCACTCGAGCGATGGCCTAGCATCTGATGTCACTTGATGGTTTGTTTTCTCAGAGTATGGCCAATCTACCTACCTCCATTTCTTCCTGCATATTTGTTGCACAATCGTGGCTGCCAAGTTGCTTCACTTCCAGAGATCCCTCACTATTGCTGATCTTTTCTGGACGGCCATCTGACCTTGAGTAGTATTGAGCGAAGACAGCTGTTGATGAAGGTCTGTAGTTTGTTCGAAGTGACCTTCGTGACGCGGTGCCAAGTCTCTGATCCCCACGTATAGTAAGTAGCACTAACTTCACATTAAAGTTGAAAATCCGGATCTTATTTTTCATGCTGAGTGCTGTTGAACATTAGTGATGATAAAGTCGAAAGATTCCAGTCTACATACTCCCTAAAGCGCAACAAAATAGTTCACCAATCTGACGTATCGGTCAGTTCCCTGAGTGAAATCTTGAATCTCAAAGAAAGTATGACATTTACGGGTTTTCTCGTAGCTAAAAAACGCTGCTTCAGAGCATCTTATCGAGTAATTGACAACGTCCAATGTTAACTCAAATTCACAAGTGTTGAGTTGTAGAAATTGAGTTGGTTTTGAGGCGGATATTGTCACAGACCTACATCACCTAGATAAGCACTGAAAAACAGGCAGTACTACTAGAGAGAGATTTTGTTGTGATATGGGATTTCTAAGAAGTACATATACACTGCTGATATACAGGAAGCCTCACCTGACCCAGGTTTCGTCCTGGTTGGCACTCACCAGTCAGTCAGCAAGGCGTATCTGCAATCTTGAAGGAAATAATGTCCTATCTGACATTCGAACCCAGGTCACCCAGAGACATTACCACTGGGCTATTCAGACTTGCGATTGATATCCAGTAGGACTGTATTGGCTTCCTGCCGACTGCCTCCAACCGTATATTAACAACCACTCAAAGTGAACCGTGACAGCGACCCACCTAGCGTGGCGGTCACATTGCAAACTTGACTGACAATAGAATTCAGTCTGCACCGAAGAAAGGACTAGACACATCACACTAGTTACTGACTAGTGTTCAGTCAAAGTACGTGTCCACAGATTCACTAAGAATCGAACCCATGGCGTTCAGATTACGAGGTAAGCGTATTAGACCGTTCGACTTCAGGTTTGAAGTGTAATGCACCCATGAATTATTAGCTGCTAAGTCTCACGATATAGCTCCCCGGACATCCAATTTCATTGGCGAATAACTAACTTTGACAGACGCCACAGATAAAGACTTCTCATTGGTACTGCAAGACCCAGTGGATCCAATTAAACAAAATAATATAACTTACTAAATACCTTGCGATGACCTCCAGTTGGGTCATATGTAAGTTGTCATATGTAAGCTGAGTGGATTTTGTAAATTCTGGTTTAATAATACTGCTTTGATGAAGCTACTAGCATTAAATAGCGAAACGTCAGTAAAAGCAGAGATATCGTTTTGTTTTTCATTCATTCATTGGGAAATACAAGAAAACCTTTATTATAATGAATATCATATACCACCCAATGCCCAAATTTTTTCAAACTGTTAAAAGTGAACTTGATTTGGACATTGTGAGATTGACTGATAGAATTTAGTCTGCATTGAACAAAAGATTAGACACATGATCCTAGTTACTAACTCGTAATAGTAATCATCTTGTGACTCATCATGTGATCGGAAGACTGTAGGATTTTGTCATCTTTGTCTCAGCTTGATCTTGGTCAAATTATTATTATTATTGTTCCCTTGGGTTCCTAGTAGAACATAGGGCTTCAACTGCACGTCTCCACTTGCTTCTGTCTTCTGCTGCACTTTTCACCTGCATCCATGTTAGTCCATACTGTTTCAGCTCCTCTTCACATGATCTCCTCCATGTCACCCTAGCACTGACGTCCCACTCGCCGCTTCCCTTCCGGGTTCCACTCGAGCGTTGGCCTGACGCGTGATGTCACCCAATGGCCTCCTCAGCGCGTGTCCAATCCATTTCCACTTTCTCCTGCATATTTGTTGGGCGATTGGTTCTTGTTTTGTTTGTTCCCATAGTTTCTTGTTGGTGATTCTTTCCGGCCATCTTGGTCAAATGGCCAACCAATCAGAATATTTTTTTCTCACCTACCTTAGATGAATCGCTTATCGATTAGATTAATGCATTTCCACTGCCCTCGGCAGATTTTAGTGTGTGGTTAGAAAATATATAAATATGACGTGTTGATTTTTCGAAAATAAAATCGTATCCTAACCGTGCCAGGCCAGTCTTTGTCTTCTGATATTGAAGTGGCTCAGTGAAGCAGAAGGTACCAGAGACGGATAGGCGTATCTAGCATAGCATAGCATATCAGTTGAGTTGTTCATTGCTTCAGTATTATTATACCCACACAACAGTCCACTTGGTCATATCAACTAGATCAACAAACAAGATCACATCGATTAGCGACAGATCCATAACACACTGACGACATACATCTTAACATGTCTCATCAAAGGATTTAGCTTTTGAAATGATAAACGGTAAGTTCAAGTCCCTCTGTCGCAAAACCACCACTGTTCACTTTTAGTGTAGATGCTTCCAGACGGCGAGTCCCAAACAGGACGAAATGCACATCCTAGATTCCAGTGATTTAAGTATAAAACTTGGGCACTGTGGTGGTAGAGTATAACTCCATTATGGATAAGATTTTATTTTGTTAAGTCACACAGTGTAGTGTTATACAGTAATATTAACTGATGACCACATTTCGAGCACAAATTATTACTGCCACTCATAATCATATCAAGCTGCTCACTCACACAACTCTCTTCCTTCATTTATATACATGAGTAAAAATTGATGATTAGACATTTGAATAAAAGTCAATATATGATAATGTACATTCGGAAATAATAATATGAGTGTTATCAATCAAATACAATCAGATGGGAAATAAGACGAGTGTTTTATAGTCATAATAAGTAACTTGTTAGAATGTTATGATGTACGTGAATTGAATTGAAATAGAATTTCGACCTCAGCGATTGCACTGCATGCATTAACACACAACCACACAATAGGGTGGGAGAGGGTTAAAATTCTAAGAAGTAATCTGTGTAGGTGGAGAGAGAGATTGATTACTGAATCCTGCCTGGTTCATCGAGTCTAACACCCAACACATGCAACAGAAATGACTCAATGCAAATACCAGAGATATGGAAGATATTATTACCACCAGTCAGTCAAATCAGAGGAGGATAATAAATAATCTTGAAATTCTATTTCAATTCACGTACATCATAACATTCTAACAAGTTACTTATTTATTTGACTATAAAAACACTCGTCTTATTTCCCATCTGACTGTATTTGATTGATAACACTCATATTATTATTTCTGAATGTACATTATCCTATATTGATTTTTATTCAATCAAATGTCTAATCATCAATTCCACTCATGTATATAAATGAAGCAAGAAAGTTGTGTGAGTGAGCAGCTTGATATGATTATGAGTGGCAGTAATAATTTGTGCTCGAAATGTGGTCATCAGTTAATATTACTGTATAACACTACACTGTGAGACTTTATCAAAATAAAATTCCACTGATACTTCCCGTCATCAAAGCAATATCTCCAAGACACAGTAACAATTTCATACAACATACTGTTTAATAAAGTGATGAAAACAAACTTACCAGGATTTCGTTTATAAGCGGGAAATAGAATCTCTTGAGATCTTTTCATCATCAATAGATGAGAAGAAATGAAATCAGTTATCATATATATATATCCAATATTTAATAGAAAAGAGATACTGATAGAATGCTTTATGAGTTTTCCAGTTGAATTGACTAACAGTGACCAAGAGACCAAGATTCTACTATGTATTTATCTACTATTGCAAAGAATATTTTACAATTAATCGTTTTATTTGTAATCTTCTAAGGTGTGACTTGAATGACCTGAAGCATACATAGATCCTCATTGTTTATTTGTAAAGAAAGGTATGTGTGTGCGTGTGTGTGTGTGTGTGGAACAGAGTCACACTGAATAATCTGAGAGCAAAAAAAATTTAAACAATGAATAGCGCCATCTGCAAATACTTAATTTCCTTTTATTATCATTTTACCACGCTAATAACAATTGATATTTTGATAAATATTGGAATAAATAACATAAACAAAAGTTGTAAAAACTCTTTGGAGTAATTAATTCCTGTGTTAGTTAGTTAGATAGTTAGTTAGTTAGTTAGTTAGTTAGTTAGTTAGTTAGTTAGTTAGTTAGTTAGTTAGTTAGTTAGTTAGTTAGTTAGTTAGTTAGTTAGTTAGTTAGTTAGTTAGTTAGTTAGTTAGTTAGTTAGTTAGTTAGTTAGTTAGTTAGTTAGTTAGTTAGTTAGTTAGTTAGTTAGTTAGTTAGTTAGTTAGTTAGTTAGTTAGTTAGTTAGTTAGTTAGTTAGTTAGTTAGTTAGTTAGTTAGTTAGTTAGTTATTTAGTTAGTTAGTTAGTTAGTTAGTTAGTTAGTTAGTTAGTTAGTTAGTTAGTTAGTTAGTTAGTTAGTTAGTTAGTTAGTTAGTTAGTTAGTTAGTTAGTTAGTTAGTTAGTTAGTTAGTTAGTTAGTTAGTTAGTTAGTTAGTTAGTTTAGTTAGTTAGTTAGTTAGTTAGTTAGTTAGTTAGTTAGTTAGTTAGTTAGTTAGTTAGTTAGTTAGTTAGTTAGTTAGTTAGTTAGTTAGTTAGTTAGTTAGTTAGTTAGTTAGTTAGTAGTTAGTTAGTTAGTTAGTTAGTTAGTTAGTTAGTTAGTTAGTTAGTTAGTTAGTTAGTTAGTTAGTTAGTTAGTTAGTTAGTTAGTTAGTTAGTTAGTTAGTTAGTTAGTTAGTTAGTTAGTTAGTTAGTTAGTTAGTTAGTTAGTTAGTTAGTTAGTTAGTTAGTTAGTTAGTTAGTTAGTTAGTTAGTTAGTTAGTTTTATTCAAAGAACATTATCCTGCTTGTCTGTTTGTCTGTGTGTCCGGTTTAAACACAGAACTTTGCACGATTGCTGAAGTTAAGTCTCCACCTCATTGTTTTCACATGACTCCAACCATTCAGGAAGTCTACACCTCCCCACGTAACCAGCTGGCTTAAACTGACTGTTGTGGATTTCATTGACTGATCAGGCCATGTTTTGGTTTGACTAACTCTTTTCCAACCTGACCCTATGTCAGCTAACATTGCTCATCGGTCGAGGAAGGTGATGGCTAGGCATGCGTAACACATGTCCTAACCATCTCAATCTATGCAGCTGCTTCACAACCTCGTCTATTGATTTCCTCTCTTTACCTAGGACTCGACGGATGCCTAACCTCAATACTGCTCACCCTATTATACCACTTAACACACACGGGAGATAGAACGCAAGCACCTATGATCAAAGGCAGCTAGCCAGGCTTTTCATGTCTTCCACTCTCAATAGCCATGTCTAGCTCACAGCCATAGAGGAGGACAGAGCGGACTGCTGAGCAGTACACACGCCCTGTGGTCGATAGCCTGCTGGATATCACGTCTATGCCAGAGACGGCGTAAACTGGCATATGCGAAACTAGCCTTCTGTATTCGTGCTGAGATTTCGTCAGAGATCAACCCGTTGGCACTGGCTGATGCAGCTTCCCAAATAAGTGAAGTGGTCAACGTGCTCTAGCACTTCACTCCCTATTTCTAAGCTAGGAGTGAGTCAGTGTAGTCCAGTCCTGCAACATCATCTTACATTTTCCGGTAGGGGATCGAATGCCAAACATTCGCAGATAGCAACTGAAGGTGTTCAGAAGACTCTGCATTTTGTCAGCGTCTTCACCTAGAAAGACTATATCATCTGCATATTCTAAGTCGACGAGACTATTTCCTGGTAGCAAGTCAATCCCTGAGTCTTTGAAGTGAGTTAGGGTTAAGTCCTAGAGAGGGACTATGTCATCTGCATATCCCGCTTGGCTACGAAATAGGTAACAGTGGATCAATAAAGAGTGCTGTAATCGAACATATATTCAACACTGGTCACTCAGTGTGTAAGGAGAATTTATTCAAAATCATATATAAAGTCAAAAATAGCCTACTAAAAATAGTCCGTTGAAACTGGCAATCGACAATTTCTCTCTGTACAAAAAGGTCCTTTGGTGATACTTTTATCAAATGTAAAAACAAATATGACCTAAAATTATGTCCTCCAATTTTTTAACAGCTGGCACCCTGCCATCAAATCTACAATTGAAGCAGGAATAGGAGAGAAAATCTCATTTCCGGACGTCTAATTAACAAAGAAGACTGAAGGGACTCAGAAGAGATCAACTTTGTGTGACATTAGACATAAATTCTCCAGACGAGAAATCCAGACTTTCTACAGTCTTCTTATTTGTCCACAGTATTCATATCTTTTCGCTCCAACGCACAGTCTGATGCATAATCCAGTCCGCCACAATTAAGAATACTATATCTGATAAAAGACAGTCAGCGATGTTTTATTCCTGTATTACCTCCAAAACAGGAGTCACTGAGTTTTCCACTGTGGATCACCTCGCGCGTACCATTGTCAAATAGCTGCTGAATAAAGTTGATAAATATTTGGGGCACACCAAATTATAATTTGATAATAAATTTTATTTTTTTGATTATAACTTGATTCCACACCAGATTTTTGGTACAAGTATGGAATTTTCAGCATGTGATTCCGGTAGCCCAAGATTTTTCTAGGCTTACCAATTGATATCAGGTGTGCATCGGTAGGGGATCGAATCCCAGACCATTTGTATGGTCGGCGAGAGTCATAACCGCTGTGCCACCGACGCACGTATCCTTGTTCTTTGAGTAACTTGGAATAAGAATCCATGAATACGATTATAAGGTATGAACTATTCGAAAACCGGAAGATGAAGGATATAAAACCCTAAAAGACCTAAACGTCGTGAATAATTTACGTCTCCTGCCATCAAAATACTGGAAGAAAAGACAATGAAGAAAAACCTTCAAGATAATATACAGAGGAAAGTAAAATGTTGACGATGTCTAACCAACAAAAACAAACACCATCTACCATCTTCAGGTGAGATCTAAATGGCTTGGCCTCTTTCACTTACCCGAGTAGTGTTCTTTCAGCTATACGCGGAATGGATGACGATTTCAAATCGAGGATCTGACGGGAAAAGCAGAACTTGCATTCATTACTCCTAAATCACTGTCGAGATTCATAGCGATTATTATTATTATTGTTTCTTTTAGTTCCTAGAGGAACATAGGGCTTCAGACGCTTACGTTTCCATTCCCTTCGGTCCTCTGCTAAAGTTTTCATCACCTGGCTCTACGTCTACCCATATGCTTTCCTCTTCTACTCTTCACATGACTTCCTCTTCCATATCACCCTCGCACTGAAGACCAACTAACTCACCGCTTCCCATTCGGGTTCCACTAGAGCTATGGCCTGGCTCCTGATGTCACTCACTTGATGGTTTATTTTCTCACAGTATGGCCAATCCACCTCCAGTTCTTCCTGCATATTTGTTGCACAGTTGGTTCCTGCTGGGTTGGTCCGTTCACATTGCCAGAGATCCCTGTTGCTGATCTTTTCCGACCGACAATCTGATTTTGAGTAGTATTGAGCGAAGACAGGTGTTCATGAATGTGTGTAGTTTGTTCGAAGTGGCCTTCGTGACGCGTTGCCAAGTCCCTGATCCTCATAGTAAGTAGCACTGACTTCACATTGGAGTTTAAAATCCGGATCTTATTTTTCATGCTGATTAGTGTTGTTGATTTCTATACAGACTCATAGCGATGTACATGATATAAATTTTGAATACCAATGTCAAATCAGTGTTTCAAGACATTAAAGTTGCACCCATACCTAAATCGTCTACTGGAGCATGTGTCAAATTTAGACCCATTGCTATTACTTTTCCTTTTTTAAAAACTATGGAGAAACTACTTTTACTTAGTCTTGTATCCTCGCTTGAATCCTTTAATGACCCAAAACAATTTGCCTATAAGCACAGTAGATGCAGCTGCCGTCTTATATCATAACATTGCTTCCAGTCTAGACAAAGGGGCTAAATTTGTTCGTTATGCTTTCCTAGACTATACATCTGCTTTCGACTCGGTCCCTAGGGACATCTTATTCAATAAACTTGCTGCAAGTCAAACAGAATGTTGGGCTGTTAACTGGTTACATTCCTATTTCTCAGAAAGAAAGCAGTACACCGTGTATAAAGGGAAGTCTTCCACTTCATTGCCTACTGAAGCTGGTGTCCCTCAAGGCGCTGTCCTCTCCCCTTTTCCTCTTCCTTTCTTCTTACTTAACTTGCCTCAGTCTGATGAAATAAACTTTGTGAAGTACGCTGATGATTTAACTGTTTCAATGGCTGTTAACTCCCAGCTAGATTGTACCAAAATAAATAGCTTTCTGTCGGAAGTCAGTAAATGGTCTGAGTCTAACGGTCTTAAACTGAATCCTTCTAAATGTCAAACTGTTAATTTCAGCTTAAGATGTAAACGACAGTTAAAAGAAGTTGTCGATTCTCATGACAGTTGTAAGATTGACGACAATGATATAGGAATTAAATCAGAAATTAAGTATCTTGGACTTATTCTCTCTTCTGATCTCTCCTGGTCTTCCCATGTCTCAGCGACCTCCAGTAAAATATTCCACTTGACGTTTTATATTAAGAAGTTAAGGCACTCGGGTATAACTCAACCCCTCCTCTTACAGTTTATCAACTCGTGTATTTTACCTATTCTTCTTTATTGTTCACCCTTATTCTTTCCTGGTTTGCTTAAAAACGACTATGTCACAATTCGTAGAATGCTGAAGACTGTCAGTCAGTAGGATGAGTGGTGTCCCAGTGGACCACATAGTTAACGTCATTGTCGATAGGCACTTGACTTCGTGCAATAAATTTGCTAAAGGGACTTTGGCTGACTTGGAGCATCCACTTTACCCTCAGCTTTCACCTTGCATATCCTCAGGTAGAACAAGAAGTAACTTCAGAAAACTGTATGCTCGCACGTCTAAGTATAAAAATTCTATGATACCATACTTGGCATGTATTTTATGTGATGAAAATAGCGTCAGGCAAGAATTGACTAACCTTTTTTCATCTAGTAAGTAAACAATCTCCTCCATCCATCCTTATATACCTTCAAGTTTTACTTTTATTATTTCTATAATATTTATGGTCCTGTTGCTTCATTGTTTTTACTTTCATAACTGCAAAAACCAACTTATCTCTATGACTTCTGTAATCTTTCTTTTTTCCCTCACCATATCATGTAAAGAGAACATTATATTCAATATTTTTAAACATGCTAGGATTTCTATACCGCATCAACAATACTGTGTGAAATGAGCCCACGGCAATTTTCACTTGTATTATTATCACTACCTTAGCTGCTATCATTATTATTATTTCCATTTTATACGCTGTATGTTTTTTTTGACATTACCCTACTGTAAATGCAGAAAATTTTCTGTGTGACTAATTTTTATTTATAATTTTAGGAAATTAGATGCAATATTGTGATTAATGCTGAAAACTCCATTCTGTATCACAAGTATTGTTTTTGAAATAAAGTAAATCATTATTATTATTTAAAAAAAATATATTTCACAGACTTCGTAGACGTGTTACGAAAGGCACGCCTAACGGGCTACTGTGGACTTTCATCACCACCTACTCCCAACTTCTTTGCCTCGTAACTTCAAAGGTCCTAGTGCTGATCCCCTTTGAGGGTGGGCGTGGGTGAATACAACTGAAGAGTAAGAGAGAGAAGATTTATAGCACTTTAGCAATCCAGTGTTGAAGAGAATGGAGGAAAAATACCACCTAATAATCGTCTTCAAAAAAATGGATATCCTCACATTTTCGTCAAAAAGTGTTTAAAATCGAGTCACAACATCAACAAGAAACCGTCGTAAAGACCACAAGCAAATTCATCCTACCATAAATAAAAAATATCTCTGAAATAACAGCTAGAATATTGAAACCGTCTGAAATAGACATAACATACAGGCCAGTCTCATCACTTCATTCGATATTGTGCGGAGCGAAAGATCCAAAAGAAAAAGGAGATACAATTATTACCATTTACAAAATAAATTGTATGAACTGTAATAGACATTACATCGGTGGTCGAAGTGGGCGCCCCCTTTGAATCAGAATCCAGGAACAGAAATCAGCCGTGAAAAGACATGATACATATTCTTTCATATCAATGCATATATATAATTATGGACATCAGTTTGATGATTGGGATAATGTCGAAATTTTAGACAGAGGAAACACCAAAAGTGCAGTCAGGGAATTCCTAGAAGTCTGGTACTCAAACGAATATGCGACTAACAAACACGTTAATATAGACCGAATCTACCAACTATTAAAAAAAAGTAAATCATTTGACGAGAAAGCTTTAAACCCAAGTCAATAAAAAATGATCAGTGCGGGTGTAAATCGACTACCAGTCACGAAGATGGTTGTCAGCAGACGCAGTTCTATCATTCATGGAGAAGTTTATGCTGAAACTTGCGCTGAAGGGGGATGTTGTCCAGAGAACACAACTAATTGCAAAACAATTGAAGAGTCTCATGTCAGGACGAAACAATAGTATTCAGTACTCCCTAGTTTGAAAAAAAAATGGTTCTTTAGTTGACGTCAGTCATTTCGCGATCTTTGAAAATCAATAGTTGAAATCTGATCAAATCTTCTTTTGTTTTACTTGATGAGCAGATTTATCCACTTGAACTTTGTTCATTATCTTATTTACAAGTCAGCATATCGATACGAAGAAGATATATAAATAAAAAAATTTAAATATGTGACCATTTGTTGATTTTTTTTGTTTTTAAAAAAAGAATTTTTATTTTAGTTGTTTTAATCAAATAAACAGAGTAAAGGTGAAAGAAGTCGTTTAATCTACTTGAACATTGAACGAATTTCAAGTTATAAGTACGCGCCGTTTAAATGTACACACTAAACGAGTTAGTATTCAAACACAAAAAGAATACACTATGAAATCCTTATGGTTATTATCAATGACTATATCGTTTGGTAAGAAAACTTTGTTAATGTGTCATTAATCCCTATGGAATAAATAATATAGCCTTGTTTATGAGTGACGTAACAGTCAGCTCTTCGATACAACATTTACAACGTCACAAAGTAAGTAGAACAAGAAGAAGAGGTGACAAGTATGTTTAACAAAGTTTTTCTTTTTTTTCTCTTCGTTATATTAATTCACAAGATTAAATTTATTGTTAAGACGCTGTCCTTTCTCCTTTTCTGTTTTCTTTCTTCTTGCATGACTTGCCTCACTCTGATGAACTTTGTTAAGTATGCCGATGATCTAACTATTTCAATGTCTGTTAACTCTCAGCTTGACTGCACTAAGATAAACAACTTTCTATCAGGATTCTTCAGCAAATGGTCTTCGTCTAACGGCCTGAAACTTAATCCTTCCAAATGTCAGACTGTCAGTTTCAGTTTCCGATATAAACGAAAGTTAAATGATTAAGCCGTTGGTTCCTATGACCCTTGCAAAATCGATGATACTGATATAGAAAGCAAGTGTGAAGTTAAGTGTCTTGGATTAATTCTCTCTTCTGACCTATCTTGGTCTTCCCATGTCTTAGCGATTTCTAAAAGAATATTTCGTTTGACTTTTTACATTAAGAAGTTAAGGCACTCAGGCATAACTCAACCACTCCTCTTACAGTTCATAAACTCTTGCATCCTACCTATTCTTCTTTACTGTTCACCCTTGCTTATTCTTTCCTGGATTGCTTAAAAAGGACTATGTCATACTTCGTAGAACTCTGAAGACTGTCAGTTAGTAGGTCGAGTGGTATCCCATTGGGCCATATCGTTGACATTGTCACTGATAGGCACTTGATGTCATGCAACAAATTCGCTAAAGGAATTTTGTCAGACTGTGAGCATCCACCTCAGCACCCGCAGCTCCAACCTTGTGTCTCCTCAGGTAAAACAAGAAGTCTTTACAGAAGACTTTATGGACGTACGGCTAAGTATAAAAATTCCACTATACCATATTTAGCACGTACTTTATGTGATGAAAATAGTGTCAGGCATGAACTAACTAACCTTCTTTGCACCACTAAATAAACCATTTCCTTCACCCTTAAAGCATCATACTTTATTGTTATTGTACTTCTTATATTTATAATCCTCTCAATTTTTTGTTTTTATTTGTTTTTTTCATAAGTGTGAACATGATTTTAAGCTGTATTATGACTGTTAATTTTGTATTTCCCCTCACCATACTATATCAACAGAACATTAGACCCAATAATCTGTAACATACTAAAATTTTCAAACTGAATCGACAATACCGTTTGAAACAAACTCACTGTTATTATTATTATATCTAATAATTATTTCGTAAATGTGGACAAATTCCTCCGATTAATTTTGTTTTAATTTTTAATTTCATTTATATTTTGAGTAAATCAGATGCAATATTGTGACAAATACTGAGAATTCCATTCTGTATTATAAGTACTGTTCGTCTTGGAATAAAGTATATTATTATTATTATTATTATTACAAGTAAGGCTGTCAAACAGTTTGATTAGTCTTACTGATTTAGTTCCCACTCCGTAGTTATGCCGTCACTTGGTTGATGAAACCCACTACTGCAGAAGTCTTGTTTTTTCAAAAACCAATCAATATATAAAGTCATAGCTGAGTAATTGGAAGAAACTCATGGAATTATATACTTTCTGCCTGCTGACATTAATCAGTTAAGCGTCTATCCGACCTTAAGGGATTTTTACACTGTCTGAGAGAGACACAGTGGGGTCAAAGAAGTTTACCAATCACCTAATCTGTTCCTTATCATTCTCAGTGTTGACAAATAATTAAAGTTTCGGTGTTGATTTGCAGGAATTTGATTGGTTACAGGTTCGATCATGAGCTGATATCAGTTAAAGAACCAATGGAAAACCACAGAGTGCTGAACAGCTGTTTCGTCTTAGTTTTGGACTCTTTAGCAATATGTACTCACCGGGAGTTTTAGTGAGCAGTCTATCTATCAGAGTGTCCACTCAGTCAGGCAAAAGAACAGTTACTCGCCTACGATACTGGCTGGTGGTTGCACCCTTATGTATATATATATATATATATATCAAGCGAATTAGCAGAAGTCGGAATTCATGGGCCACTGGATCGGGTCCAAGAGCTCGCCTCTTAACCGGATGGTCATGGGTTCGAACCCCAATCTGAGGTATTCCTCGTTGACTGATTTATATTGATCTCTGTTGACATGTTGGTTACTAGTACAGATCTTTCGACGCCAGTGGATGACTCTTTAACTCTGGAAACAATAGGTACTGAGGTCGGGTTTCAGTAAGAATACTGTCACTAATCGGGGATGTAGGTACACCCAGCTGCCAAATCCAAAATAGGTAAAATACACCTTGTGGATTTCATTGATAGTTATCATCAACTAAATAATATTTAGTTTAGATTACACAGAAATTTACTTTCAAAGTTTTTGTTTGCTTCTATCAGTTTTTATTTTCTAAATCTAATCAATACTAACCCATCTCTTTCCCTCTCAGAAACACGAACATAGAAATGGTACTCAACCAAATGTGTTCCGTAAGTACACCAAATAAATCGATAGAAATTTATTCTTTATTAAATGTTTTATGAATATACATATTTATATATTTCAAATATTGGATTTGTAAGGATTTTGTTTGATTGCATGGAGGATTCCATCATGAGCTGACATCAGTGGAATCAGTGAAACTGGGATTACTGGACAGCTGATTCGTCTTAGTTTGGGACTCTTCATCAGTACGCACCACCACAGAGGTTCGAACCCAGGACCTTCTGGTTACAAGGCTAGTGAGGTCGTAGACCACTGAGCCACTGGGCCCTATTCAGGCAGTTAACCTGGGGTCCTAGTGAGAAGCCGTGACCAGTAGGGTACAGCAGGTTGAAGATGAGGCAGTAACTCATCGAAGAAGACATTGCGAAATGGTCGCGCTATGTCGTGAATTGGCAGAAGTTAGAATTCAAGGACCATTGGATCGGGTCCCAATATTTATATATATATTTCAAGAGTTGGTTTGTAAGGATTAGATTTGTTTTTACGAGTTTGACCAATGGGAACATCCAGGAAGGAGTACTGAACAGCTGTTTCATCCAAATTAGTTTGGGAATTATCGGCAGAACACACCCACCACCAAGGTTCGAACCCAGGATGAGTCCGATGATTCCCAAACTAAGATGAAACAGCTGTCCAGTACTCCAGTGCTGGTTTTCAATGGTTCTCTAACTGATATCAATCCGTGGTCGAACTCGTAAACAAACATATATGTATATATACGTTAATTCGGTGGTTCAAAGGTATAATCCTAACCAACCACCCAGATGGTCCAGGGATAGATTTTTGGCCGACACACTGCTAAATCTCGCTTAGCTGGTAGTAAGACTGTTAAAGTGAGAAGGTTGGGTGTGAGGCTAGCAACCCCATCCCGTGAATAGTTAGCACTACTACTAATGAACCTTCAAAGCTCAAATCTTGAAACCGTGTCTTCTACTCAAAGGGTGAGGGGATAAAATAACATGTAGGGTACATTTCTATTTGTCATTTTTAATCTATAATAGAGGCCTATTAGTTTTTTGCATTGCTTTGCTTTCCAAATGTAACATAGGCTTCAGCATTCTTGAAGTTCTTGCTTCGTCGCCTGTTTGGAGGAGGTGATGTAATATATAGCTGTTGATGGTTTTATCAACTTTGGCTAGATCAAAGTGGTTTGTCCGTCTGATTTCAACATAGAACTTTGTACCGATGTGCAGCAGTTCAACTCACCACACTCCCTCCTTGTAGCACACAAAGCAAGTAGAGGAAATGCAAAATAGGGACAGTAGACAGGGATATGAGACAAAAGACATTTATCCCAATTCCAAAACTCTCCAACGTACACACTAGAAACCTTATTGATTCTATTAGCTCGCGCATATTCGAGTTACAGAGAAATATATCACAGAGGTCTTCTGCTCTTTCCGAACTATCATCAAGTGAAAGAGAATCGTTTAATGAATACGTTATCTTGGTGCAAAGCAAACGAGGTGAGAATATCAAATCTGATTTGAACTGAAGCCTCAAATCCGTCGAAGTACAGAGGAAGTTCCCCATCGATCCCTACAAATTTGTTTTCAATCACTGCTCCGTCAGTGTGTCTACATTAAAACTAGAAGCCTTATCTTTAGGGTTGAAATTTTGTGACATGAATCTATACAGTAACAGACTGCACACCTATGTTAAATTTGAAAATCCTATTGGTCAAACAAGCGCGACATTACTCCTGTCTCTGATGCAGATTTCTTACATTTCAAGTCTACAATTTCTGACTGCTGCAATCATACCTCAACACAAAAGGAATAATAGTAAAGAAGAACAATATAGTTACCTTGAAAATTATCAGTCACAAGGAGTGGATGCATCTGCCCGCCAGCCATTGAGAACGATTTTGAGCCATATCACCAGTTGTCTCCAGCTATTGGTGTCTACCGTCCCGAGGATCCTAACCAGTCAGGAAGTCTACACCTCCCTACATGGCTGGCTGGCTGGCTTAAACTGACTGTTGTGGATTTCATTGACTGATCAGGCCATGTTTTGGTTTGACCACCACTGGCTAACTCTTTTCCAACCTGATCCATCCTATGTCAGCTAACATTGTCCGTCGAGGAAGGCGATGGCTAGGCTAGGCATACGTAACATATGTCCTAACCATCTCAATCTATGCAGTTGCTTCACAACCTTGTCTATTGATTTCCTCTCTTTACCTAGGACTCGACCGATGCCTAACCTCAATACTGCTCACCCTATTATACCACTTAACACACACGGGGGATAGAACGCAAGCACCAATGATCAAAGGCAGCTAGCCAGGCTTTTCATGTCTTCCACTCTCAATAGCCATGTCTAGCTCACAGCCATAGAGGAGGACAGAGTGGACTGCTGAGCAGTACACACGCCCTGTGGTCGATAGCCTGCTGGATATCACGTCTACGCCAGAGATGGCGTAAACTGGCGTATGCGAAACTAGCCTTCTGTATTCTTGCAGAGATTTCATCGGCGATCAACCCGTTGGCACTGGCTGATGCAGCTTCCCAAATAAGTGAAGTGGTCAACGTGCTCTAGCACTTCACTCCCTATTTCTAAACTAGAAGTGAGTCAATGTAGTCCAGTCCTGCAACATCATCTTACATTTGCCGGTAGGGGATCGCATGCCAAACACTCGCAGATTGCCACTCAAGGTCTTCAGAAGACTCCGGATTATTTTTGCATATTCTATGTCAACGAGATTATTCCATGGTGGCAGCAAGTCAATCCCTGAGTCGCTGAAGTCAGCAGTTAGGGTTAAGTTCATTAGTACATCTTTGATGAAACTGAAATAGATACGGGGATAGTGGGCATCCCTGACGGACACCACTAGTTGTCACCACTTCAGATGACAACTCGGCAAAGTGGTAGGTGTTATTGAGCACGAGAATTAAGTTTCCATAGAGCTGGCCAACATAACTAGCTCCATAGGATGAGTTGAATTGATAGATACAAGAAAAGGTGGCTAGCCTAAGTATGTCGTCTTTCAGTTGAAGAATCACAACCTATTGTATGGAAAAATGCGATTTGCAGCTTACCGACATTAAACGTTCTCTGAAGGGATTTCCTCAACCTGTTAGTTATTATCTCACTTAGTTTATCAGCTTTGAATTGCAGTCGTACGTTGAATAGATACAGAAGAATTACTTTCTACTTTCTTGGCTATGTGTTCAGTGATGAACTTTTCAATTAACGTTTCGGAAACAACCTTAAATTCTACTTCAATCGTATGATCTGAACGTATACCTCTAACCCTTTACTTGAGCGTCTTTATCAAATTTTTTTCATACCAGAGAGGAGAAAATAGCTGTGTTAATGTGTATATTGACCAATCCAGGTACTTTTCTTATGCAAATTCTCTCTTATACTACGGTCTCGTCGTTTTCTTGTCTGTAGGACGTCTAAAAAGGTAATTTTACTTTGGGAGTCTTCTTCACACAGGTAAATTTGATAGTTGAATGTACTTCGCCATTGAATTAAGATATCAGTGTGTCCCTCGGCAAATCATTTCTTTATGAAGGATGAATTTATCATCATATATCGGCAATAAAATGAGGATTTTCTGATATGGGTATTTGAAGGACAGTTTTCTAGTTTATTATTATTATTTATAATTGTTTCTTTTAGTTCCTAGAGGAACATAGGGCTTCAGCCACGCACGTCTCCATTGCGTTCGGTTCTCTGCCAACGTTTTCACCTGGCTCCAAGTCTGCTCACATGACTCCTCCTCCATGTCACCTTCGCACTGACGACCAACTCACTGCCTCCCATTCGGGTTCCACTCGAGCAATGGCCTGTCGTGTGATGTCACTTGATGGTTTATTTTCTCAGAGTAGGGCCAATCCACCTACCTCCATTTCTTCCTGCATATTTCTTGCACAATTGGTTCCTGCTGGGTTGGTTCGTTCATTGTCAGAGATCCCTTCCTGTTGCTGATCTTTTCTGACCCGCCATCTGATCTTGAGTAGTATTGAGCGAAGACAGCTGTTGATGAAGGTATGTAGTTTGTTCGAAGTGCCCTGCCTGACTCGACGCCAAGCCTCTGATCCATATAGTAAGTAGCACTGACTTCACATTGGAGTTGAAAATCCGGATCTTATTTTCCATGCTGAAATTCCATACTTCTACCAAATACTGTGTGGAATCAAGCTGTAAACGAAAATAAAATAAAATTTTCATGCTGAGTGCTGTTGACCTCCACACAGACTTGAGAGTAGTGAAAGCTTGTCTTGCTTTCCCGATCCTCGCTGCTTTGATATCCTCGTCAGTTCCGTCTGCCTGTAGTTGAAACGATGCTTCCCAGGTAGGTAAAGGAGGTTGCTTCTTTCAGATTCCTCCCATTTATGCTGATTGTTGTCTGGTGTTGTTGCTGTGTGTTGCTGTTGGCCAGGAATCTTCACCACCTCTGTTTTCTCTATATTCACCTGAAGTGTCCTATCTTTGATGCTTCTTTTGCCAACTTGTTGCTTTTCACTTGCATATCTTCCAGTTTGTGGGAAATCAGACATATAGCTAGTTCACTTAAAAAGAAATCCACCGAAACGGAATCCAATGGTCTAAAATCTAAGAAATCAACTTCAGTCTTTCCAATCCCTGTGATTTAAATGGTTTACACATACTTCCTCTAGAAACTATTATTAGCCCTTAAGTTTAGTGATTTGCTTTGAATAACCACATCTCATGTATTACCAGAGTTATTTCTTAAACCATAAAGTCTAATATTCATGTACTAATGATGGATACAGTTCACATTTAGCGCCAAACAAATTCTAGACATTAAACTGCTGTTAAGAGGTCGATAGATTCTATTGATTATCAGGTACTGCTTTGGAGAGGTTTGATTGGTTGAAGGTCTGATCGCGAGCTGACGTCGGTTAAAAAAGCTGTAGGGAACCAGTTAAAACTGGGTGGTTGTTTCGTCCTAGTTTGGGAAGTTTTCATCAGTACGCATCCCCTGGGGTTCAAACTCCAGGACCTTCCAGTTACAAGGTGAGCTTGTAGACCATTCAGCCATTGGGACCTGATCCAATGGCCAGACCATGAATTCCAAGTTCTGCCAATTTTCGATAAATACGGTGCAACCGCCTGCTAATATAGCAGGCGCGTAACTGGCCTCTTACCTGACTTGATGGACCCCGCTGGTTACGACTTCTCACTAGAAATCCAAGTGTGTGCGTAATGCTGAAGAGGCGCCAGCGAGGACGAAACAGTACTGTCAGATTTTGAAATTACTTCATAGCCAAAATAGTCATTGAAGTGAATTACTCTCCTCCATCTCCCTTTACATCCACAACAACGCAACCAAAGAAAAAATTATTGATCTGAATGTTTTTCTGTCCTATTTTAGAATGTATTTCATGCAAAACTGGTACTCAGCAAGTTTTAAATATTATTTTAAGTTCAAATACATGGTATACGGTAAATGTGAAAATTAGAATGCTCTGTTTTAAGACTGGACCATTTTACAATTCAGTAAGTGATTGCATAATATCTTCTTTGATTTCTTACTAACCATTTGTCTACTCATATACACACACACACATGTATAATAGACACAATTTGTTGATATAAGAATAAAACTTGGGCACTGTGGTAGAGTGTAATTCCATTATGGGTAAATTTTATTTTGATAGAGTCTCACAGTGTTATACAGTAAGTAATATTTACTGATGACCACGTTTCGAGCACAATTTATTACTGCTCATAATCATATCAAGGTAATCACACGACTTCCTAAATTCATTTATATAGTTCCATTGTTTTTCACTTGATTTGATTGGTAGTAGTAATATTTTCCATATTTCGGGTATGAGTGATGATTCATTCCTATTGCATGTGTTGGGTGTAGATTCGATGAACAAGGATTCAGTAATCTCTCTCTCTCTCCACCTACCTAGATTACTTTTTAGAATTTTAACCCTCTCCCACCATGCTATTGTGTGGTTGTGTGTTAATGCATGCAGTGCAATTGCTGAGCTTTTTTCTAAATTACTTATCTTCTCGGGGTCAACCATTCTTACCTTAGCTAAATTCTTATGTTCCGACAATCTGACTACCCCTGACCTACTAGTTTGACCTATGTAGCTGACCTTACTGACAGTTATTGCAAGGTATTTTGTAAATTATATTATTTTGTTTAATTGGGTCAACTGGGTCCTTTAACCTACAGAGCTTGTCCTATCTGAGTGAGTTTGTAGGTTTAAATGCCACTCTAATTCCTGCTTTATTAAGAATCCTACGTAGGGTCTCAGATGTCCCCTCCTTATATGGTATAACTGTAGATGACTTATATTCTCTCTTATTTATGTTATTATTACTAGTTTCACAATTCTTTTTATTTTTCTTTTGGCGTTTTTCAATCTTCCTAATGAATTTTATAGGATAGTTATTTAACACCAACGCCTCTTCTATCTGTTTTATTTCATCATTTAGGTCTTTTTTTGTGCTACTTAGTGCCATTGCTCGGTTTGTTAAACACTTAACTAAGCCTGCCTTAACAGTTAAAGGATGAGATGAATTAAAATCTAAATATTTATTAGAATGCGTTGGTTTTCTATAAACACTAGTGTGTAGTTTGCCTTCTTCTATTCGTTTTATTTTACAATCTAACATAGCTAATTCTCCTTGCTCATTTTCGGCTTCAAATGTGAATTTTATTCCCTCTACTAGTGAGTTTATGTGTGTCAAGAAGCTAGAGATATGTTCTGTTTTTAACACTGTGAAAGTGTCATCCACATATCTCCACCATATTTTTGGAGTAGGATTAAAAGTATTAAGTGCCATATTTTCCCAACTGTCCATAAATATGTCTGCTACGATAGGGGATATTTGTGATCCATCCCATTGCTACACCTTCTGTTTGTCAATATAATTTGCCTTGAAATTTAAAGACAGTAGATGTGAGGCATAACTGAATCCCTAAAATAATTTCTTCAATGGACAGCTTTGTCCTATGATTGAGTTCAGGATCTGCAGTTAGTTCTTTTTTAACTGCTTCTAAGGCTGCCATATTGACCGGTATATTAGTATAAAGACTGGTTATATCAAAACTAACCATTGTTTCATCATTCTCTAGTTGTGTGTCATTTAGTTCATTTTTCATCTCATATGAATTAGTTAGTCTAGAATTTGAACGATTTCTAATGGGGCATAATATTAGAGCTAAATGTTTTGATAATTCATATGTAGGGGTATTTCTAAAATCTACTATCGGTCTTATGGGATAACCTGGCTTATGTATTTTAATATTACCATACATCCTACTAGCATTATTAGTTTTAGGCATTAAATTAAACCATTTTGACTCACCCAGTGACGGCTTCATTCTGTGTACTAATTCCGCTGTGGATTTTTTAACCTTATTCATTATTGTATCTACGGGCTTCTTGATTTCCTCATATGGACCCATTTCAATATGTTCAGTGACTTTCTTGATGTAGTCAGATTTATTCAAAACTACGGTGGCGTTTCCTTTGTCAGCTTTTGCGATGACAATATTTCTATCCTGTTTTAGATTAATTAAAGCTTCTCTTTCCGATTTTGTCAAGTTTGATTTTGCCTTCTTTTGATTTTTTAGGGTTAATGCACATTGTGCTCTAACCTCTTCTGCTGTTGTCTTATCTATTGAACCTAGTGCTACTTCTATGTTAGGAATGACATCCTCTGGTTTTAGTTTATTAACTGTTACGCTGAAATTTAGTCCTTTCTCCAGTACTTTTATCTCACCTCTCGAAGATAAGTAATTTAGAAAAATGCTCAGCGATTGCACTGCATGCATTAACACACAACCACACAATACGGTTGTCGGGAGAGGGTTAAAATTCTAAAAAGTAATCTAGGTAGGTGGAGCGCGAGAGAGGTTGATTGCTGAATCCTTGTTCATCGAATCTACACCCAACACATGCAATAGGAATGAATCATCACTCGTACCCGAAATATGGAAAATAATACTACCAATCAAATCAAGGGAAGATCAAGTGAAAAACAATGGGATTATATAAATGAATTTAGGAAGTCGTGTGATTAGCTTGATATGATTATGAGCAGTAATAAATTGTGCTCGATATGTGGTCATCAGTAAATATTACTGTATAACACTGTGAGACTCTATCAAATTAAAATTTACCCATAATGGAATAGACACAATTTGTATTCTAGTTCTTGTGGAAAGAACCCAGTGAACATAAGACCCTGTGGGAATAAGGTGAATATCCTCCAAAAGAGCCTGAATGAAATGTATGCAGTTTTGATGATGTCATGATAGCTACACTATCAGTGTGTTCGTCGTTGTCGTTCAGATAACTGGAGGACATTACCGACTCTTCAGTTGACAGTTTGGGTAATCCACTTCTGTCCTATCTGCCCTCAGAGATTGCTAGCATCACTATATTACAGCTTCCAGATTTATAGTTGACAAAAGTAAACTTCAAGTGGCGAAATTACGAATGTCATATAGAGAATAATTCATAGGATGTATAGAACTTGGAAGGGGTGTGCAATTATAGGATTAGAAGGCAAATCGAATAAAATAAAAACGTTACGTAATACTGTGTGAAATTTGATAACATAGAATTTAACGTTATGTGAGTTGTCATCCGCACCCAAGAAAATACTGTACATGAGCTTGGAATTCAAAGGGGACTTAGCTTCCAATATCATGAAAAGAAGGATATCATAGTCCCTGAAAAGAATATTCCCTGCCGAATCCTTAAGAATAACCTTTATCAGTCGACCATTACTGTTCAATAACCTGAAGGACAAGATCCCACGGTTGACCAACTCTATGGATGTCAATTCACCTGCTTGTGTGGAGCTAGGTATGTCAGTCGTTCGACTCGAGTTTCATCCAGCAGGGTGCAAGAACAATACGCTGCATGGTTGTTACGAAGAGGTAGAAGTGAAGCAATAAGAAGCGTGATCAGTGAACATCTGGTCGATAATGATCACCCTATCTCGACAGCCTCCGCCTTTAAAGTCATCTACAAGGCCCAAATCACTACGTACCCGACTGATCTGTATTGCTGAAGCCATCTTTGGCTATCGAAACAGAAAAAGTTCATTCGACATCTCCAACTTTCATGGTCTTAATGCCTCTATGCTAAAGTATGGTAATCCCTCATCGTATTTTGGCTCTACCAATTGTTTCATTTTGTCTATTCAATTTGTATACTCTTCCTTTATTACGTCCATTGTTACTATTACTATTCTCACTTTGTCCCTGGGATTATTTCACTTGTTCCACTTGTCATTCTAAATCAATTCCTTTATGCAACATTAAATTCTATGTTATTGAATTTCACACAATATTACGTAATGTAAGACAAGGCTGCCTACTATCGCCAATGATTTTCCTGATTTCAGTAGACTGGATAATGCGACAAACAACGGGCAATGAGGAAACAGGCATAAAATGGACCCATACAAAATACTTGGAGGATCTAGATTTCGCCGATGATATATGTCTGATTTCCCACAAACTGGAAGATATGCAAGCGAAAAGCAACAAGTTGACAGAAGAAGAAGCATCAAAGATAGGACTTCACTTCAGGTGAACATAGAGAAAACAGAGGTGATGAAGATTCCTGGGCAACACAGCCAACAGCAACAACAACAAAAGACGACAATCAGCATAAATGAAAGGAACCTGAAAGAAACAACCTCCCTTACCTACCTGCGAAGCATCGTTTCAACTACAGGTGCACGGAACTGACGAGGATATCAAAGCATTGAGAATCAGGAAAGCAAGACAAGCTTTCAATACTCTCAAGTCTGTGTGGATGTCAACAGCACTACTCAGCATGAAAATGAAAATGGGATCCCGATTTTCAACTCCAATGTGAAGCCAGTCAGTGCTACTTACTGTACGGACCAGAGACTTGCACTGCGCGTCCTAAAGAGCATCTCAAACAAACTACAGACCTTCATTGACAGTTGTCTCCCCTCAATACTCAAGATCAGATGGCTGGCCAGAAAGGACCAGCAACAAAGATCTCTGGCAATGAGCGAACCAACACAGCAGGAACCGATTGTGAAACAAATAGGTAGGAAGAAATGGAGATGGGTGGATTGGCCATACTCTGAGGAAACCATCAAGTGACATCACTAGACAAGCCATTGCTCGAGTGGAACCCGAATGGGAAGCGGCGAGTTGGTCGTCAGTGCAAGGGTGACTTGGAGCAGGAGGTCATGTGAAGAGGAGATGAAAACGTGTGGGCAGACTTGGAGCCAGGTGAAAACTCTATCAGAGAACCGAATGCAGTGGAGACGCACGGCTGAAGCCCTATGTTCCTCTAGGAATTAAAGGAAACAATAATAATTATAAAAATAATTACGTGACGTTTTTATTTTATTCGATTTGCCCTCTAATCCTATAATTGCACACCCCTTCCAAGTTCTGTACATCCTATGAATTACTGTATGATATGTAACTATGAAAGCAATCACAGATATTTTAATTGCATTTCACACTACTACTATTATTATTTTATGCATTCACACCTTTGATCTAATTCCCGAACCGAATATAACTTCTTAAAAACCATACTGTACAGCTTGATAATAAATTCTTTGTTAAGACAGTCTCTTCGCTGAATCACCACTTGTTTTGACTTTCTATATGTTACACAATGGGAATTTTCCATAAAATTAAAGAAAAAAGGAAACTTGTTACATTTTGTACGGAATGTGCACGAATCCTCCGAATAAAAATTTTGGCAAAACTTTAATTCCATCTAGTATTCACAGAGTGTTTACAATAATCCTCACTGATTTGTCTCATTCGACACAAATTCATGTTGAAAGTCTGTTTCTCATGTTGATAACATACGTCCTTCATTTTTTTTTAGTGTGTGGAGTTTTCCACTCAATTGGCAGGCAAAATATTCCAACTTCTCGGTCAACTTGAACCAGCAAAATGGTGTGCTGTAAGTTGATAACTCTAGTCTAGATTTCTTTTTATTTTATTCAAAATTTACAATCTCATCCGTTAGTACTAGGTGTTAGATGCAAGTATATGTACTCTTCATTATGGATAAGATTTTATTTTGATAAATCACACAGTGTTGTACAATAATATAATATTATATCAAAACATTTAGCTCTAATATTATGCCCCATTAGAAATCGTTCAAACTCTAGGCTAACTAATTCATATGAGATGAAAAATAAACTAAATGACATACAACTAGATAATGATGAAACAATGGTTAGTTTTGATATAGCTAGTCTTTATACTAATATACCAGTCAATATGGCCTTAGAAGCAGTTAAAAAAGAATTATTGCAGATCCTGAACTCACTCATAGGACAAAGCTACCCATTGAAGAAATTATTTTAGGAATTCAGTTATGCTGCTCACATCTACTGTCTTTAAATTCCAAGGCAAAATATATAGACAAACAGAAGGTGTAGCAATGGGATGGATCACCAATATCCCCTATCGTAGCAGACATATTTATGGACAGTTGGGAAAATATTGCTCTAAATACATTTAATCCTACTCCAAAAATATGGTGGAGATATGTGGATGACACTTTCACAGTGTTAAAAACAGAACATATCTCCAGCTTCTTGACACATATAAACTCACTAGTGGAGGGAATAAAATTCACATTTGAATCGGAAGATGAACAAGGAGAATTAGCTATGTTAGATTGTAAAATAAAACGAATAGAAGAAGGTAAACTACACATTGGTGATTATAGAAAACCAACACATTCTAATAGATATTTAGATTTCAATTCGTCTCATCATTTAACTGTTAAGGCAGGCTTAGATAAGTGTCTCACAAACTGAGCCATAGCACTAAGTGGCACAAAAAAGACCTTAATGAGGAAATAAAACAGATAGAAGAGGCGTTGGTGTTGAATAAATATCCTATAAAATTCATTAGGAAGATCACTAAAGGCCAAAAACAAAATAAATAAAAATAATTGTGAAACTAGTAATGATAACATAAATAAGAGAGAATATAAGTCATCTACTGTTATACCATATAAAGAGGGGACATCTGAAACCCTACGTAGGATTCTTAATAAAGCAGGAATTAGGGTGGCATTCAAACCTACAAACTCACTCAGACCAGAACAAGCTCTGTAGGTTAAAGTACCCCGTGGGTTGACCCAATTAAACAAAATAATTTACAAAATACCCTGCAATGACTGTGAAGTCAATTACATAGGTCAGACTAGTAGGTTGGGGGTAGTCAGATTGTTGGAACATAAGAATTTAGCTAAGGTAAGAATGGTTGACCCAGAGAAGATAAGTAATTTAGAAAAACGCTCAGCAATTGCACTGCAAGCATTAACACACAACCACACAATACATGGTGGGATAGGGTTAAAATTCTAAAGAGTAACATAGGTAGGTGGGGAGAGAGGTTGATTACGGAATCCTTGTTCGAAACGTCATCAGTTAATATTACTTACTGTACAACACTGTGTGATTTATCAAAATAAAATCTTATCCATAATGGAGTTCTGCTCTACCACAGTGCCCAAGTTTTATACTTATATCTACATATACTCTTGGATAATTGGACAAAATCGACAAGAGAAGCTCTATATTTAGCCTTTGTTCTTGTTGCCAATCATGAGCACAGCATATCTGCAACCTTTGAGGAATTGATGTCCTTTTGCGGGCTCAAGATCGCTTGACTTAGTGCTGCAGTCAAAGACATTCCCAGTGAGCTATTCAAACTCATGATTAACCTCCTACAGGACTCTAATGTACACGGTGGCCAGTCATTAGGTCCAGAGCTTCCGGCCAATTACCTCTAATCATCTAACATCAATTCACAGGGCACAAAAATAGAAAATCATCTGGGCTGGTGATCACATGACAAACTCGACTAATAAAATTTAGTCTGTACTAGCACTAAGGGCTATTTGTATGATAATGGCCTACTCGCCTAAACTCATCCAAGGACATCCAAGGGAGTTAAGGACTTCAACAGTGCCATATTTCCCACAGAGCTGACAACACAAAAAGGCTTCAGTCAGTACAGTATTTGTCTGTACAATCGAAGATGAATATTTCTGATTGGACACTATTGTAGTGAGAGCTGTTTGCTAGCCAAAATTGGTAGACAGAAATTTACGTCAATGTTCACGCCCCAAATCTTGGTCACTAGAAAAAAACAAGAACAAAGACCAACCTTGAGGAAATCAACAACCAATCACATTGGACTTAGCGTGGGCGGATACGATTCGCAGATATATGGTCTGACCTTCAAAGAAATGGCCACAAAAGGATGACAGAATAACCTTGAGCAAGCAAAACAACCAATCAGAAGACGTTGCTTCTCTGTTAACAATAACGCTAATAATAATGTACATAAAAATCTATAAATATCTGTTAATTTTCTCAGAGATAAACGATCTGTTGTCTGGTCATTTTGTCTGCTGTCATTCCACTATCTTTGGTGCAGACTGAATTCTATCAGTCAAGTAGGCAATGTGGCCACCATGCCACTAAGTGGCTCACCATAACAATGCACTTAGATTTGTTGATATTAGATGGTTAGAGGCAATCGGCAGGAAACCTTGGACATAGTTTTCGTGTTATTTGCAAACATAACTGATGGAATTCAGTCTGCATCAAACATAAGACTAGACATATTACACTAGTTACTGACCAGTGTCGAATCAAAGTAGCCAATACAGTCCTACAGGAAGTCAATCACCGGCCCAAATAGCTCTGTGGTAACGCCTCTGACTGCAAGCGGCACTGGGTGATGCAGGTATGAATCCCAGAAGGAAGATGAGTTCCTTCAAGGTTGCAGATACGCCGCCTTTCTGACTAGTGAGTGCCAACAAGCACGAAACCATGGTCCAAGGCTTCCTGTTGAAGATGAATAATTTACAAAGTGAGACTGCATTCCGGTAGGATCTGAATGCCTGGCCTCGATTAATTACTTATTATTATTTATTGTGATCCTTTGGATTCCGAATGGAGTATAGGACTTCAGGCTTCGGCAGCAGGGATGTTTTTTCTACTGGAGAGAAAAGTTGTTAGCCTCACACTCGACTTTCCTTCTTTAGTGGGCTTACCACCGGAGGTGTGAGGCTTAAGGATGCGTCGGCCGGATTTCGAACCCCTAGCCACTCGGGGCGCGGTTGGTGAGTATTACACAGCAGGACCGCTGACACACTGGCCTCAACGTAGGCCATCTATTTTACTTCGTAGACTATTAAGCGCTAGTAATTTAGGAATAAAACGTAGGAAAGGCATTTCGGGCTACTTTAAATCATATAAGCGATATATACCAATAGAATGTTAAGCGTGAAAAACTTGACCTTATAGAGTTCAACTGTTATGTGTAGGTGATAAATACGGCTCTAGTCATATTATCCAGTGATGTCAAGCGTTTGCTGGCTATCATTGGGAATCATGCATCAATTGGCGTTCCTACTAGTTAATATATTCACCAATAAATCACATTTAAAATTAGATCACTGACTGAAGTAATTTAAGGAACTACTAGTACCTAGACAGTAGTGAACAGCAGTTTTGTCCTAGTTCAAGACTCTTCAGTAGAGAGAAACAACCACGAACCCACCGCTGAGAATCAAACTCAGGACCTCCAGATTACGAAGTGCTCTCGTTGGCCATTCAGCCACTGGGATGGAATCTATTTGCCAGACCATTAGTTGTAACGTTTTCTTGTTAACTGTATATTACACCTCCATCAAGCATTTGTGCTGACATGTGCAAGTCAGTCGACGTCGCGTGTCATGACTTCTCACCATAACGTAAAGACATTCTATACGCTAGTCAGTCAGTCAGTCATTTTGTAACAACAGAATACAATGGCCAGGGAACAGATCGTTTATTTAGGAAATCAACGGATATTTATAGATTTTCATGTACATTATTATAGATTATTGTAAGCAAACAAACACAGTCTTCTTATTGGTGGTTTCTCACTGAAAGTTAATCTTTCATCTCTTTGTGACTGTTTCTTGAAGTTCAGATTATTTATCTGCAAATTGTATCCGCCTACGCAAAGTCTGCTGTGGTTGGTTGTTGAGTAGTCAGTCTTTGTTCTTGTTCTTTTCTCACGATAAATATTGGGGACGTAAACATTGACGTAAATTACTGTCTACCGATTTCGGCTAGCAGCCAGCTCTCACCACACATTTATCTTCAAAGTGATCAAGTCCCTGTAAACAGGCTAACAAGTAACTCTGCATTTCTCCCTTAAACATCAGAACAATGTGGCTTCGGAGAGACGTTACCCTCTGTCATGGTCTTTCAATGGAGTATAGATTATGGAAAAGCTAGAGGCAGAATAGAATCATCAGATCACACTTGTCATCAACTCCTCTTATGAAAATTAGCTACTATCTACTATTTTTCTTTTTGATTATAGCTTGATTCAACACCGTATTTTTGGTACAGGTATGGGATTTTCAGCATGTGATATCGGTAGCTCAAATTTTGCAGGCCAACCATTGATTTCTGGTGTGCGTCGGCAGGGGATCGAACCCCGGACCATGTGCATGGTCGGCGAGAGTCCTAACCACTGTGCCACCGACGCACTATGCGTAGACTTTAAAGATGAATGAGTGGTTTACTCAGACAGTGATAGAGAGAGAGAAAGAAATTGTAATCTACCATACTACTTAAAAAGGTGAAATTTATCTGAATGCTACTGTCTTCATGGCATTGTTCAAATTTCATCGTTAGTATCTATGCCGAGTGTTTTCTATACACCGCTAATGAGTGACACTGTCGAAAGCATTTGCCTACTTTTTTGTACACTAATGAGATGCTTAAAAGCAAGAATCTTCAGTATGATTACGCCACAGGATGATCCTGCATGCCAGTCTCGTCTCGCAAGAGGCAGGGATGGGTGTGTTTGGTTCTCCTGAAAACCAGTACCCAGTCAATGGGTGTATCACTGTGTGAAAATTGTGCGTTGGTGGCACAGTGGTTAGGACTCTTGCCGACCATGCACATGATCCGGGGTTTGATTCCCTGCCGACGCACACCCGATATCTATGGTAGGCCTGCAAAATTCGGGCTACCGATATCCATGCTGAAAATTCCATACTTGTACTGAAAATACGATGTGGCATCAAGCTGTAATCAAAATAAAAAATTAAATAAAAATATTTAAATTATTTTCTTCTTCTATTTTTGACTATAATTTCAGTTTCTTGGATTTTGTTATTATCCACCTCATGTACCAGGTAAGTAGTCAATGCAGTTTGTTTTCCAATTGGATGACGAGTTGGAATCAAATAGAGAGAGGCATTGACAACCATTCAAGATATTCGATAGCTATCTCTTCCTGGTTTCCGAGACTACTTATTGTTTCGCGAAAAATACCCATTAAGACATTGAAATAAGAACAAATTAGTTCAGCGAAGAGTCTCTTTTCGGCGAATTCATTCACTTAGCTGTACAGTCGCAAATATATACAATTAATTTTGTGTGTGTGTGTGTACATTAGGTTTGTCAAAATCAAAATCAAATAACAGTTAGTGTGGGTTGTTGATTACATCATCAAAATAATGAAGAAGTTAAAATGTGTGATTAATAATCAAAGTTGTAACTAAGTGGGGTGAAGATTGGTAAGATGTGAGTAGGGTTACGTAATATAGACATGTTTAGAAAGATTAGATGTTAGTGAAGGAGTATGGAGACAATTATGAAAATAAACTAGATAATAGGTGAAAAGATTGAATGGGTTAGTTACTAAAAATTATTATACGAAAATTGCAAAAAAAAATTGATAACAAAATGTTGATGACAGATAAACTTGAAATTAAACCCACGGTAGTAGGAGGGGGTGGGGAAGTTTCTTCTGTGTGCATAAATCAGGCTTTTCTATCCAAATCGCTAAGGCTTCGGCAATACAAAGTATACGGAAGCTTGTCGATTTTGGAAGGCTTCTTTTAACTTTATAGATGACTTTGAACGACTTCTCCTTGCAAATCGAATGACCAGTGTTGAGTATATGCTCAATAATGGCGCTCCTTATTGCTCCGTTGTTACCTTTCCGTAGCCAGGCAGGATAGTGTTCTTGAACTCTTTTAGATAAAACTCGCATCGAACGACCTATATACCTCGCTCCGCAAGAGCAGGTGAATTGGTAGATACACGTGGAAGTGGTCAAATGCGATAGTTTATCTTTAGAGTGGTTGAAGAACAATGGCCGGGAGGAAAATGTCAGTCGTAGTGTGGCAGCGAAGAATGTCCTTCTGAGAGCAGTAGATATCCTCTTCTTCAAGGTGTCAGCCAGAAGGTCACCTTTGAAGGGTACATTCATGTAGACCATCTTCTTCTGCACTGTAATGGGTTGTTCTTTGCAAGTCTTAGGCTTAATATGCTTGTCTATAAAACGGGGTGGGTAGCCATTCTCGAGCAGTGTCTTCCTTAAGAGGGTGATCTCTTCCTCTATTGATTCAGGACTGCAGATTTTTCGGATTATAGTCGCCAGAGATATTATCAAGTTTCGCTTGCGACTAATTGGTACCCAAATGTAGAAGTTTGTCAGTTGACCGTTCCATGTAGGTTTTCTGTGTACCATCGGTCTTCTTACTTAAACGAACGTCCAGAAAGGAGATTGTCTCTTTGGTTTCTACTTCGACTGTAAATTTGATGGCGGGGTGGCAACTATTGAAAACTTGAAGAACAATATTTCGATTATTGTTTGTTACTCAGCCATGACCCCCGGAAAACCGACACTTGAAAATTAATGCAATACACATTATTTACTACTTACAAGATGAGGTTACCTGTGGTTCTAGTGAGAATTCATGACCATGTGGGGTCCACCGTATTCACTATGAAGACAAACACTCACTGGTGATATTGGTTTTTAGTAGCGGTAATATATCACTAAGTGAAAGAATTGGTAGAGTGATCAAGGAGCTCATCGGTGTAAGCTGAATGTCTTTAGTTCGACGGCTGAAGAGTTCATGGGTGAGACCACTGTCCAGTGCTGCACAGTCTTCATCAGTTCTCTAATTCACCTCAACTCGTGGTGCAACTTGAAACCAATCGGCTTCCTGCCGATTACCTCCAACTATCTAACATCATCAAATCAATCTGCACCGTGATGGTGAGCTACCTAGTGGCATAGTGGCCACATTGCAAACCTGACTGAAAGTCTGAACCAAAGAAAGGACTAGACACGTCACACTAGTTACTAGTGTCCAATGCAAATCTCTGTTAGCCTACACTTAACACTTTTCTTAAAGTTTTTTGATGAGGTTAGAGTGTGCGAAAAAATAATCTAGTTGTGTACTCGACTTTAGAATTTTTGGATTTCGATGCGAACGACTTGTCACTCAGTCCACTGGAAGTATTGATCAATAACTGACTTCCACATCGATTTCTCAAGAAGTTTATACAATTTATGACAGTATGCTATCGACCAATTTTTTTAGTATGACGGCAGTCACCTATCTGTATACACTGAATTTTAATATCGTTAATGCGAAAATCTTTAAAAGTTATTTAAAGTTCACTGAAGAGACCTCCATGTGCGTCGGTGGCATAGCGGTTAGGACGCTCGCCGACCATGTACATGGTCCGGGGTTCGATTCCCGGCCGACGCACTCCTTTACCTCGCTAAACCAGAAATAATGCTGGTGAAGAGGAAAGGTTGGGCATGAGGCTAGCAACCTCGTCCTGTAAAATAAAACACTGCTAGAGAAACTTCAAGCCACTAGCTTGAAGCCTATGTTCCACTGGGGAACGTGAAGGAAAAAAAAAGAGACCTCCAAGTGATAAAACACACATACCATACATGTCCTAGGTGAGAACTCAAATGAAAAAGGATGGAAGCGACTTTCAAGGGTGACCTGACGGCTGT